>CATLJY010000930.1:0-35470 GCA_949987705.1 Thereva unica | reverse complement strand
CCGATCGTGTTGTCGCGAGTTCACTATTATAAAAATACTTTCGCCCTCTCTTACCTCAATTAATCTGTTAATCTAGCTATTATAATTAGTGTTCCATTCCGGGAGTGTAAAGTTTTAAATGAATAAGTATATAAACATTAAACTTTATAGTTCATATTCTAAAACCTACTTTCTCGTCACAATTTAATTGGACTTTGAACCTCTTAATTTTATTTATTACATCACCGCTCAACAAAAAAAAAATGTATAAGTGCAGTAACAACAATTGCCCAGGTGATGAAACCGAAGGGGTATCGTGCAACGGAGTATGTGAAAGCTTTTTCCACGCTTCTTGCATTGGACTTTCCCGCACGGCTATCAAGTATATGAAAGAATATCGCAGAACTTTCAAGTTCTACTGCTCAGATTGTAAATCAATAAATCTGTCTCATATCGTGCTAGCCGTTAAGTCCAATAACGATAATGTTTTAAATTTGAGCGAGATTATTAACAGCATGAGAGCGGACTTCAAAGCTCGCAATGAGAAATCTCTAATTATGGAAAAAAACACACAACTCCTCTTGGAGAATGTTGACGAGCTTTCGCGGGTAGTCGATCGAATGGATGATAATTATCAAAGTTATTCCAAAAACTTTGAGCTTATAAAATCCAGATTGGACAATCTATCCACTAATGACGCAGCGAATGACTCTATGATTGACCACCTATCGAAGCTAATGAAATTCGAGTTGAATTCGATAAACTCATGTGTTAAAAAAATAAAAATTAATACGGACATCAATACACACATTACTGACCATGATCAATCACTGCTGCACTCCAAAATCCATGACACCTTTGAAAAGCTCTCTCTGCTAGACGGCACCATGGCAAAGCTCAAAACTGACCTAAAATTGCAGTTTTGTGATCTTGGAGCTGAATTATTAAATTTGAAAGAATTAATCACTTGTGAAATAAATAAACACAATGACGCAATAAATACAGAAGTGAACAATCCTACAATCCGGAATGCTGAAATGAACAATCCTACAATCCCGCTCTCCGAGGAACTTAAAGATCACCTGTTAAATAGTGCAACCTATACCAGAGATAATATAAGCAACAACAACTACGGGGACAACTTCACTTTTGGTCCTCCTAATCTTACCGAAAATCTACATGTTCAAACTATATCGATCTCATCGAGCCCATCTCGCCATTTACCACCACTGCACTTGCCTCAACAAATCGTCCACAAATTTGGAACCGTGTGGTCTGCAAATGAATGGGAGGATAGATTAAAGAAAATAAGTGCAAGCAACAAGGTCGGTATAGATTTGAGAAAAGCTAGTAAGACAAATAAAGTTCCTCGCGGCGCTAAAAGAAGGACGGCCAAGACATCTACCACTGCGCTATCCGGAACTGACGTATCAGCATATTTCCTCAAAGGTGCTCCTTCACGAGCCGATCCATCTTGGGTATATGACCTCTTCAGGACCGAATTCGGCATAAATCTGCACAATTGTGAGCCTGTCATTTTCAAAAAAAGAATATGGAGAAACTGAAGAACTTTAGGCTGCTTATGCCATCCAGATACGATGCTTTTCTTCAACTCGAAAACGGATGTCTTCAGGTGGGACAATCTCACTCTATGTCACTGGAACAGTAGGTTAAGTAGAAGTACTAATGTCATAACAAATAAATGTGAAAAGAAAACTAACACTAAAACTAAGGTTAATTTAAGCTCTACTAAACCTAAACCCAGTAAAATTAGAATTAGTTCTAACGTAATTGTAAGCTCCACTAATCCAACCAATGCTCTACCCATTTCATCCTCTATTCATAAATCTAAAAGTAATCCATTCACATCGTACCCTAACTTTTCCCGCAGCCACATCGTCGTCGGCGGTCGCTCATATGCTAATGTTAACGAGATTCCCAGAAGCCACTCGCCTCTGTTAAACAAGTCGCAGCATCAGCCTACTGTAGTGAACCCAACGCAACCAACGGACCCATCTGTAGGCAGCACTATTAGCATCCCCACCCCAACCGCCCTGCCATTTTTAAACCAGCATCAGCCTACTGTAGTGAACCCAACGCAACCAACGGACCCATCTGCAGGCAGCACTATTAACATCCCCACCCCAACCGCCCTGCCATTTTTAAACCCTCTCCAGCCCCCGATCGTTAAAAATACCCTAATTTCGGCAGAATCGATTGATAATCGATATTTGCTATCTCGTTTACGAGAAAGTAAAGTTTACGATAGTGTAAGGCTGTTCCTTGCTTACATGTACAACAAACCTGACTCCACATGTATACAAGGCAAAACCAGGACCAGTCTGATCATCGCGATCCAACAGGAAGGTTTACCAACCAATCGTGATACCCTGCACACACTTTTTACCAAGTATCATGAGCAATATGGAATATCCTCCGAACAAGTAAGCAAGGATCTTGCAACTTACGCCTCCCATGTTCGGGCACTACATGTATCCCAGCTGCAAAAGAGCCGTGACGAAAGGAACCGATACTATCGCCCCTAACTAGTCACTCCCCCAATGAATAACAACACCTCGACCCCCCACCCAAAACTTTACAAACATGACGGCATAAGACTTTTTTACCACAATTGCAGTGGAATGAGAGGTAAAATAAAGGATCTCTACATCGACTCAAAATCTTGTCTCTTCAATGTGCTCGTGATCACTGAAACGTGGTTAAATGACACATTCCTAAATGAGGAGATATTAGACTCCAGCTGGACAGTCTATAGATGTGATAGAGACTACAACTCCACCGGTTTTTCAAGAGGAGGCGGAGTACTTATAGCTGTCAAGGACTACTTAAATTGTGAACTATTAACAACCAAGCACGCACAATTTTTCGAACATGTTTTTGTTCGAATCAAATTGGGCAAGAAAAACATACTCATCGGCACTTTCTATATACCCCCCCTTTCTGACGAATCTAAGTATGATGATTTACTTCATATTTTAGATGAAGTTAACGACTCACTCTGCAGTGACGATGACATATTTGTTTTGGGCGATTTTAACCGTCCCAATCTTTTATTTATCCCTGACGAGGAAGGTAACCTTCTTCCAATTAATGCCATAAATGCTATCGATATAAAGCTTATCGACTCTTTTTATGGCAATGACTTATGTCAAATTATCAGGCAACCAAACTCTTCTGGAAAATGGTTGGATCTGATTTTCACTAATTCCTATGAGGAGGTAATTATCCTACCCGCTTCCGATGAGGAAAACCTATTCACCAATTCTACTCACCATTCCGCTTGGGTGGTTGAACTCCGCGCCATTTCTGACAATGTTACGTCATACAACAACTCAATAGTATATGACTTTAAGAACGCAAATTTCAATAGCATTGGTTTCGAATTGTCCCTTGTCGACTGGGAGTATAGGCTTTCAAGCAATGATCTTGACGAAGTAGTGTCGTCCTTCTACACTATTATCTTCAACATCATTGACAAGTATGTCCCCAAAATTAGAAAAAGGAATAGATTATCGGAACCTTGGCTTGATAGTAATATGCGATCTCTGCGTAATCAGAGAAATAAGTTATATAACATGATTAGAAAAAACATACACGTAACGGCGGAAGTCAAATTAGAATACGCTAGGTTAGCCTCTGAATTTTCACTTAGGTCACGTGAGGCCTATAAGACTTACTTAAACACCATCGGAGAAAATATTATATACGACCCTAAAAAATTCTTTGACTTCGTTAATATAAAACGAAAAACTTCAGGTTATCCGTTAACTATGACAACTGGTAGCACACACTCCTCATGCCCCAAAGAAATTTGTAACATGTTTGCTGATAGGTTTAGTGAAGTTTTTTGCCCGAATAGTACAGCGCACACTGACTTTACAAGTACAGAAATGCCAGCACTCCTAAGCAATTTGTCTTTGACGACTCAAGACATCATGATTGGTTTAAACAGTCTTGATAACAATAAAGGTCATGGTCCTGACACTCTTCCCCCTAGTTTCTTGAAATACTGCTCAAAGCAAATGTTACTCCCTCTTCAAATAATATTTAATAAATCATTGTCAATAGGAGTGTTTCCATCGCTGTGGAAAAAATCCTATCTTACACCAATCCATAAGGCAGGCGATAAGCACTTGGTGGACAACTATAGGGGGATTGCCATTCTCTCTTCAATCCCAAAACTTTTTGAAAAACTTGTTTCCGACAAGATAGCTCCCGTCATTGACCCACTTCTTAACGAGCAACAGCACGGATTTAGAAAAGGGCGTTCAACCACCTCAAACCTTATGATCTTCACCTCTCAACTGTTATGTGGTATGGAGAATGGTCATCAAATCGACGCAGTCTATACGGACTTTAGCAAAGCCTTTGATCGTGTTGACCACCATATTTTAATAACAAAACTTTCAAAATTTGGAATATCCGGTGCTGCCCTGAAATGGATAAGATCTTATCTTGACGGAAGAACTCAGGTGGTTAGATTTCAAGGATTTCTATCTAAAGAAATCGACGTGATTTCCGGTGTACCCCAGGGCAGTCATCTAGGCCCACTCTTGTTTAATATATTTATCTCTGATTTATCTGACGAACTGAAGGATATTCCACATCTCTTTTACGCAGACGATTTAAAAATATACAACATCATAAGGTCCCAAAATGATGTATTGTTCTTTCAATTAAAACTGAATGCTCTGCAAGACTGGTGCACAACGAATAAACTACATCTCAACATCGCTAAATGTCACTCAATCACCTTCTCACGAAAAAGAAATATACAGCGTTGGCAGTATTATCTGAACGACAAAGTCCTTGACCATGTCGATCAAATTAGGGATTTAGGTGTTGTTCTAGACAACAAGTTAAATTTTAATTTGCATTATGACAACATTACTGCCAGAGCCAACAAGCTGTTAGGTTTTATTAAGAGAAGAGCTAAAGAATTTGGCAATGTTTGGGTTACTAAAACTCTTTTCTGTTCCCTTGTCCGCCCAATCCTGGAATACGCTTGCCCGATATGGGATCCCATATTCCAGGTAAGTAGTAACAGGATTGAATCAATACAAAAAAAATTTCTTCTTTTCGCGCTACGTCATCTCCACGACCCGCGCGATTATCTTAGTCTACCACCCGTACACGAACAGGCTCAAAGCATTATATCTCTTACCACTGTCATGTAGGAGAAAGTTGCTTATCTCATGCCTCACCTTGGACGTTTTAAACAGCAACCTCAAAGTGCAGTTTCTATCGATAGAATTAAGTTCAATGACGATGTCCGACAGACGAGACACATGAAATTGCTCAAGGAGTATTCACATCGCACCGAGTATGCCAAGAACGAACCTGTTAACAGATGTTGTGTGGTCTTCAATACCTACGAATCCTGTTTTTCCCCCTCCATAAGTAAAACAGTCTTTTAAAAGAAAATTGATATCCCTATTATCATCCTAGTCTGTACTAATCAATATAGCTTAAGTTATATTTATGTACTATTAAGGGCAATGATGTAAATTAGTTTAAGTGTGCCTTGTTTTGGCTTATTAATAAATAAATAAATAAATAAATATATATATATATATATATATATTGATATATATATATATATATATATATATATATATATATATATATATATATGTGCAAAATTTTTTTGGGCCATTGTTTAGACATTCGAGAAGATTGTGTTAAAATTTCAGCCAAATCTGAGATGGTGTATTTGAGAAATTAATGTTTGAAAATTTTCCGATTTTTTGTTGTTTTTGCAGTCATTGAGCAAAGTTCAAGGTGAAACATTATAGTATGACCAATTTTCTGAAAGAGGCCACAAAACCACTATTTTACACATTTTTTCTATGATAAATACCCACTGTTTTGTTCAATTGTTTATAAATAGTGCCTATTTTCTCCAAAAACGTAATTATTCAATTAATAAACAATAGATGTTGCAAAAAAAGTAAACACGTTTTTCATGTTTTTTTATCGCGAGAAACATAAAAAATATGTTTTCACTAATTTTCCGGGCGGTCTTGCATTTTCCGGCAGATTATGGCTGGATGACCCATATATATATATATATATATATATATATATATATATATATATATATATATATATATATATAATATATATATATGGGCAATTCTCCAGAACCTTTAACCTGAGCTAATTGGAAAAATGAAATTTCAAATTGATAGCACAACCGTGCCATGATATTTTTTGTGTTTCTTATTTCATAAATAAATGTTTTCTGATGTAGAACATTAAAAAATTCAATGCGCATATTTTTTTTATGACATGGTTATATTGACATGGTTACAATTTTGACATCAAATTTGACATGGTTACAATTTTGACATTCGCTAAAATTACTTTTTTTTAAGATTCATGAAACAACTTAAGCGAAGAAAACGTTACATATGATTTAACTAGTTACAATAGGTCATAAGAAATTTTACGGGGATGAATTTAATGTAATATGAGCAAATTAATTGCGGTTACAACTTTGACATTTAAATGTAACCTACGTTCACGTTAGCCAGTTTTGCCCAAAAATCAACCAATTTCAACTTATTGTTGTCACAAAATGTATGCACATGTTCGTTAGTGTCTGAACAATAAGTGCGTTTAAAAATTTTTATGATAAAATGAGACAATTCGGAGTACTTCGACTTACCATGCGGGTTACAACTTTGACGTCAAAACCTAGGGACAAACTTCAGAGTTGTTTTTTGGAAAATATAGCGATTTGACACTGCACCGAACACAACTGCATTTTTCCTTAAGAGTTAAACTACAATTTTTCACTTTTCACTATTTGTGTCAACGCTTCCTATCACAAATATAAATAGTTTTTCATTCAGATTAGCGCTAAAGACAGGCCGAAAATTGACAGGTAACGGAACATTTTTTCAAATTTCATTGCAAAATATCGTTTTAAATGACTTCGTACTTATACCTCATTGCTCATTAATAATTTCTTAACATTATCGATAGCTTCTTTTATTTTTAATCTTCCTACAAAAATTGTAATTCATAAAAATTTTGAAGCGACAAGCAGGTTAAAAGTTCCGGAGAATCGCCCATATATATATATATATATATATATATATATATATATATATATACAGGGTGTCCCACATAAACTTACAAAGCGGCCGGCTGTGGATAGGTCTTGGATAGACGAACAAAAAATCGTATGGGTGGGGGGGGGAAATCGTAACGGTTTAGCCGCTAGGGCGTTTTGAAGTTTTTTTGCTAGAGTTTTACATATCACCCTGTATTTTTGTAACCGTGTAACCCATTTTCATAATTATGGTACCGCCACCTCTCTACGACGGTAAAAATAATGGTCCTATCTTATAAACTTTTGGAGTTATGAGTCGCCAAAGTCAAAATTTTGTATTTTTTTCACTAAAATTTCAACTAAAACCACCTTTTTCTCCAAAAAATACGTGATAAACCTAAACTTTTTTTTCCAAAATTAAAAAGTTTGGACAATTTCCTATAAATAATGTATTACCATAATCAAAGAAAATGGGTTACACGGTTACAAAAATACAGGGTGGTATGTAAAACTCTAGCAAAAAACCCACCCATACGATTTTTTGTTCGTCTATCCAAGACCTATCCACAGCCGGCCGCTTTGTAAGTTTATGTGGGACACCCTGTATATATATATATATATATATATATATATATATATATATATATATATATATATATATATATATATATATATATATATATATATTAGAGTCACTGATATGTTCTCGATTTGTATGCACGCACGAGACATATATTACTTTTTTATTAGTGTTTTCTGCCTTCAAACCGACGATATAAACATTTTGTTGTGGTATGTCTATAGAATTACAAAAAATTGATTTGTTCGGGTACCGTTCACGATCTGCTCAGATGTACCGGTTGTAAGCGGTAATTCAGCCAATGCCGACAAATTAAATTATTTAAATGGACTGATCGCTAATTTAACTTCGAGCAAGAAAAAAACCAAGCTCCATCATAATTTGTGGGCAATGCTGCAACCAATTTCCTGGCTTTAGAAAAATACCTTTCACAGCAAATTCTCGCCTTTTATTGCTGTCCCGCAGAAGGTGTACGTTAAACCACCTACGATTTATGGCACTGCGTTAGACTTTCTGATTGCGGCGTTTTTAAGGCGAATAGTTGCTACTAGCAAATGGTGGTCACTTCCAGTGTCGGCTCCCCTGAAGCTCCATCCTTTAAAATTATTCGGCTGGTGGCCACGTAATCTATCTGGTTTCTCGTTCTACCATCGGGTGATACCCATGTCTCCTTATGTATCTTCTTGTGACAAAAGTAGGTTTAACCTACAATGAGTTGGTTGGGTACTACAAAAGGCAACTAAAAGCTCACCGTTGCTGTTAGTGACCCGGACTATGCCTTTATTTCCTATTGTGTGCTCAAGGCCGGTGTTGTTGGGGCCGATCTGTGCGTTTAGGTCACCCATAAAAACAATGATGTCTCCCCTTGGAATAGAGCGAAAAACCTCAATTTAGTCGCATTTATAAATCCTCCTTGAGGTCGTCGTCTGCGTCTTCAGTTGTAGCGTAGCATTGGACTAGCATAGTACTTATTAGTCTGGTACGCAGGAGCACGGTAAAAATCCTCTCAGAAACTGGTAACCAGCTAATGAGGCTGGACCTGGCTTCTTTGGTGAGTATTACGTCAACGCCATTCCTACGGCTTTCAGTTTCGTTTGTACCAAAATATAAGAAGGTCTCACCGTCTGGGCAGATATGTTCCCGGCGTCTGACCATCTAGTCCCGCTGAGTCCCATGATCTTGATTTATATTGATTCATCTCATTGAGGACTTCATCCAGCCGTCCACCAGCAAGCAGAGTTCTCCCATTCCATGATCCGATTCGTGTCCTGGTTCGTAAATCAAGGGTCGTCGTCACTTTGTCTATCCGGTTCCGATGCATTGTTTGCCGATTCGTAGGAATGGTGTTTTTTATGGGTTGCTAACCCTCAGCCCAACCAAACTCACTGCATATTAAATATTATGAACAAATAATAAGCTGTTTTAACCGATATATTGCTTTCAAAAAACCGATCTAATCTTTCTCCAAATGATTTTAAGATATGTTAATTTTAAAATGTAGGCATATTCTAGGTATAGAAAATTATCTTTTATCACTGCTACAAGTTAAAAATGCATACAACGATCTTCAAGTTTTATGAGTTCTTAACCCGTAGCAGTGTTTAAAAGATGATTGTATCTAATTAGAATTTACATTTTAAAATAAACGTAAATATATTCAAATTGCAAAAACAAAAAAATTACAAACCTCTCCTACATTATGTCAATGTAGTCCCTGAATGTTCTGAAATTAAAATATGTAGTTGGGATGTGGGTTTGACCCTTTCTGTCCACACGACTAACTTCCCAGTATGATGCAAGAAGATGGAATAAACTGACTTCTTACAAAATAGTTATACGTTTAGCCAGTGGTGTTGTTGAGCCGGAACGCTCCGGAACGTCGTTCCGGTACTTCCTTTTTGGACAGGAACGCGTTCCGGAACTAAAGATGATTTCTGATAACGAGAATTGGCACTGGGGCACTTTTGAATAACATGTTCAAAAGTGCCCCACACAAGTAAATAAGATATGTGTACTTATTTTATGAAAATATAGGTAGGTAAGTGATTTCATTTTTTGTTTATTATCTTTTCAGTCACAATGGTAAGAAATTATAAAAAGAAAAAAGAAAAGGACGTGAACGAAGAAGATGCCAAACGAGCTGTTTTGCATGTTGTTAACGACGGCATGAAGCTGAGGACCGCTGCTGCTATATATAACATAAAACCAACCACTTTATTTTATAGGGTCAAAAAATATAAAGAGAATAGAACCCCAAAAATAGAAAACTACAGCAGCAAACACACTGTGCATCCAGTTTTCGCAAACGCTGAGGAGTGTATGCTGGAAGGTTACTTTCTAAAAATGTCTAAAATGAATTATGGTCTTACGTATTTACAAGGGCGAGAATTGGCATATCAATACGCAAAAGCTTTGAAAAATTGTCCTGAAAAATGGATGAATAATAAGATGGCGGGTTTTGAATGGATGAAAAGCTTTATGAAAAGGCACTCAGTATTATCTTTGCGAAAACCTGAAAATACCAGCCTTTCTCGCTCCACAAGCTTTAATAAACCTAATGTTACGTTGTTTTTCAATAATTACGAAAAAGTGCTGCAAGATGGAAATTATACACCAGACCGCATCTATAATATAGATGAAACAAATATAATGACTGTTGTACAAGCACCCAATGTCATTGCTAGAACAGGACAAAAGCAAGTTGGACAAAGCGTTTCTGCAGAAAGAGGTCAGCTGATAACTATGTGTGCTATTAAAAATGCTCACAAAAATTAAAAAGAATTTCTGATTTTTTTTTCTAATTCTCGACGAATTTTTATATGTATTACTAGCTGGAACCCGGTGCGCCTCGCTGCAAAAATCAGCCAATAGTATGGCGTGCGCCAAAACAATTGGGAATCTCAAAATCGATGGGCACTGAGAGTCTCAAATCCCGGGATGCAAGTACATTCGTAAAGAAAAGTGTAACTCCGTTCGTTTAAAAACCCAAATCACTTGCTCATTTATATCCCTAATCACAATTCAGCGGTCTCACTGCCACTTTTGTCGTGGTCAGATGCTATGAGGGAGTGTTTTTGCCCGTAAATTAATTTCGAAGAAGAAATTACAATGCACGTCCGCTTGAACTTTATCCATACACGAAATTTTAATGGGTGTGAAATTGTCAGTTCGCCGCCTGTGTTTATATTTCCAATTCTTTTGGTACGCACTATAGCTTCCGTTTATTTTGCAGTTGAGGTGATAAGAATTTTAAAATACAGTAGGAGCCATTTTCGTATTTTTGATTCCGAATAATATCGATGCTATCGATTGAAATTTCGCTATTTGAAACGACCAAAAGTTTGTTTTTTCAATACTGTTCCATAGATGTGATGCTTTCAAGCATGCATCCGTTCAGCTCATTTGCAGGCTTTGATCGAAGTATACCAGGCAAAGTTGAGCAAGTAGTGTCAGAGCGCCTACCATGGATTAGGTTTTCCTCGGAAATCTTGAAAAGCCCTGTCATGCGCTTCGACCTATTTTTTATAGGCCATGGTGCGTTCGCTCCAAAATAATAATTTTGCACGGATGTGGCAATACGGGAGTTTTTACTGATGTTACATGTAGGTGTTTCTCTCTGGTTCAAATTCAATAGGAACTTGGGTGCTCAATACACTAAACATCCACCATCAAGTAGCGTTGATGCAATTCCCGATTCAAACAACAAAATTGTACGGCAACTATCCGTAAATAAACTCCGATCGATCTGAAACTTTGGAAATCGTATTTTTTTCGGAAAAAAACCAAAACAAAATGGATCTGACTTCTTTAGCAGAAATTTGAAGAGTACCTCCCATACAAAAGTTTCGGATTTTTCTATATCAGTACACTACAGCTACCCGAAGGTTTCGAGATAGCCTATATGTTATTCTGAAGTATGAAATTCATTCATTAAAATCTATTCAGTAGTTTTTGCGTGAAAGAGTAACAAAGATCCATACAAACATTCGCGTTTATAATATTAGTAAGATAGCCTATAGTAAAAAACCTGTGTGCGTTGCAAGGCTTTTAAATAAAAAAAAATTATGTGTGCGTTGTACGCGGTAGGAAAAAAAAAACAATAAATCTGGAAAAAAATTCCCTCTTCCCAATCTTATCGGTGATTCAATTAGAACAGCGTTATGTATTCAAGTAGATGCATCTAAACATGTAACTTCTCGGTGAATTGGAATTTTAACTTTCTCTTTTCGGTTAGCCGTTACATTGCTCCCTTCTTACTCAGTATTCGTCCCGAACACAGCTTCCTCCAGGTCCCGTTTTTTCCGATCGAACTTTTTGGAAGCGATAGATGACATCGTTTAACCTCGTGATAACAATGTAGGGGCGCACAAATTTGCAAACTTCGACTCTTTCTACCGTTTTTACTGTTTCTATACTGGTTAGAGGGAATTTTAGAAATTTACTACATTTCAGAAAAATTCGTGCGTCATATTGGACCCGCAATTTTGAATTTATAAGCTTTGATCATAAATTCGTTGTTTGCCCTAAAAGCCCCCAGATATCGATTTTCATTGCAATCGGAATACAATTGGAAAAATTCGTCGGCCATATTGGCGCGGCCATTTTGAATTTATAAGTTTTGATCATAAATTCGTTATTTGCAACCTTAGAAACCCCTAGATATTCACTTTCATTGGAATCGGAATACAATTGGAAAAATTGGTCCGCCATTTTGAATTTATAAGTTTTGATCATAAATTCGTTATTTGCAACCTTAAAATCCGCCAGATTTCGATTTTCATTGGAATCGGAACACAATTGGCAAATTCGTCGGCCATATTGGCACGACCATTTTGAATTTATAAATTTTGACCACAAATTCGTTATTAGCGACCTTAAAAACCTCTATATACCAACTTTCATTGAAATTGGAACACAATTTGCGTGGCCATTATGAGTTTTCGGCGGCCATCTTGAATTTTTTTATAAATTATAGCCTATATGTTATTCTGATATATGAGCTATATTATTGTAAAGTTTCATTAAAATCCATTCAGTAGTTTTTGCGTGAAAGAGTAACAAACATACATACAAACATTCACGTTTATAATATTAGTAAGATAATAGACAAATAAAAGGAAAGATGTTCCCTTTCAAATAAGAAAAGTGTGCACTTTCCTGATGAAAGAGCTTTCCTATTGCTGAGAGAGCTGCACTATTAATTGAGAATATCCATTAATAACCATAAAGTATAATTTCCACTTCATATTTTTAAATTTGTTACTATTTTACATCTTGAAATCTTGCAAAACGCAATAATTTTCATCTGAATCTTTACGAAAATTAAACATTCCCCAATCTGAAAAATAAACATATTGCGGAAATAATTGTTGTAAATCAAAACGAAATCAAAATTCGCACAAAACAAACGGTTTTACTTACTTTTGCAAAGTAGTAAAAACCGAAAAGTCTGACCTGAAAAAACAAAATTGTAACGGCATCCAAATGTGCAATTGATTTTCGTTTCCTTTCATGCTATAAACGGGCCGATCCTGGCGACGGGCGAAAATTGGGGGAAATCTCCCCCCCCCCCCTTCGTTAAATTTGGAACATGAGACCTAAAAAAACATCGCCGCCAGGATTATCATGGAAAATCACCCTCCGTCGTTAAATTTGGGACATGAGACCGCACAGAGTAGCCGCCTACCCTGTCTATATATAATTATATCTGTGGTCAAAAGCCAAAACATCTTATGTCGAAAAGAGTCATTTTTCAGGAGAGCAATTTAAATTTAAAACCCGCGCTGTGAAATAATCGGTTAATTATAGCAAAGTTATAACAAAATTGTATTAACAAGGAAAGGGCGCAGTTTTCAACTATGCATGTTTAATTTATTTTGGTTTTGTATTTTGGAACATTTTCGTCATAAGTTATTTTTCCAGACTTTAAATCAGAAAAACCAATATCTTAAGTGAATTAAGATATTTTTTCAAATGATAGAAACAGTAAACAGGTTACGTTAAGTGTAATTAAGATATTTGGGCAAATTTTAAAGCTCTTTATATACAGAATTAAGCTGCTTTTGAAAGTGTATTTAAATTGATTACAACTAAACTAGGTTCTCGAAATAATAAAAGTTTTAACAAATGAAACGTTTATTTTTTTTTTTTTTTTTTTTTTTTTTTTCAAAAAAGTTACATTCTACGTACAAAAAGATAATGAACATTGTTTTAATCATCACCGTCTGATTCATTAATTATATCAGGATGAGTATTTGGAATTGTAGATGAAGACAAATTTTTATAAAACTCATGATATATCGGGTCAATTAGATCAAGCATAGATAATAAATCCTTTTGTTTCTCTTTGGTAATTGGTATAGGCTGGATGTAACATTTTTTAAGCCAATCTTTTCCATCATAGGAAGAAATTCCTCTTCGACTAATTTTTAATTGTTTAAATGGAGCATTTTCTTCAAGACTCGTTTTATAGTAAATGACACCAAATTCTTTTGTGTAACGAAGCCACCTTACCTGTTGCCATATAAACTTTTCTCCATCAGTATTGGTTTTTCGCCACATTAGTTTTTCTTTTGCTGCAAGAGCAAAATCGAAAAAATTGGCTTGTGTCATTTCCTCTACTATAAAATTTTGCTTGACCCCAACAGTGCGTATGAACTGATACCAGTCTCGTGGGTGGTGGATTTTTGCAGAAGTTTTTTTCTTTTTTCGCTCTATAACTGGAGTGATCAACATCACATTCCATGTGTGTGTGGCCAGGTACGAGAAATTTGTGATCAATAAGTTCTACATGTTCTTGTGAATGAAGAAAAATTGTGAACATCGTGGAAATATAACAATTTTTATTTTGTCCGGAGCATGAGTCGCTGTAGAATATTAACTGTGTGCAATTGCTATTTAGTAATTTTAGATGACGGTATAAACAAGAAGCTATTTCATTCCCTCCACGATGTACTTCTCCTTCATGCCACATATAACAATAGGGCTGATTGGTTGCGCAATCATGTATAGTAAGATTGAAAGTCCAGAGAGATCGCTTATAAAAAGACACAGATGTTCGAAAATATGGAGTGGGTAGGCACTGCTCTAAATCAAATGCGTAAACTTTTATAGTTCGATCATTTTGACTAAGATTTTTATCAGTACTTTTAGATTTATACGCAAAGTCGGCGTCAGCATGATGCTGGGCTTGTTCCGTTTGCAGCTGGATCTTTTCTTCAGCAAATGCAATATTAATTTTCATTTTAAAAACTTTGCATTTATTGCAAGTGTCTAGTTTAGGCGATTTTAATTTCAAATTCATAGTTTTAAAAATTTCCGAATATTTCGTAATAGGTTTTTCATATTTCTCACAATATAGTCTGTACATTGTAGCAAGTGTTAATCCAGGCTGAAGGTACTTTTTTTCTGAGTGACTCCGACCGTAGTGGCTTTCGTAAGCAGGGAAGTCGCTAATATGAGCTCGAACTTCTAAAATTTTCTCCTCAGATAGCTTATTGGGTGGAGCTCGATGACCTCGCTGATCAGTTTGAAACGAATTGTTCAGAGAACACAATTTCCTCTTTACAACCGTTTTAATAAATTGCTCTGTTTCGTCCAGTGTACTACAAAAGCATTTTTGACATACTTGAATTCTTTCAGCCTTTATTTCGAGAAAATAGAAATTTGAGTGAGTTCTTTGCCTTGGTACTGCGCCAGTGTGTTGTTTTCTTTCAGACTTTTTTTCTCTGACTTCTATTAAACTAGAAGCAAAAGCCTGACGCAAATTATAATTTCCAAGAGCCCAGTATCTTTCAAAAATACATTTTTGTTCGTTGGTATTTATTTTTTCTTTACATTTTCTTCTGCACTTTCCCAGTTCTCTAAATTGCCTTTCCTTTATTCGCTTTCCTCTTTTTGTAAAGTACATTTTTCCTGCATTTCTCTTAATTTTTCTTGTTTTCTTGTTTTCTTTCCTTGCAGTTTCATTACTGGCTTCTTCTCTGTCTTCCATCATATTTTCATTAGCATAATTTAATAAATCGTTTTCTATTTGTAATGCCATATCCAAAAGGTGTTCGTCAGAAATATTGCTATCAATTGAAGAATCAGTAAAATCTGGGTCTTTAACGCTGTCGTCTTCATCTTCAGAAAAGTTGGACAAATTGGAATGTGTAAAATGCTCAAGCAGATGTACTAAATCGAAGTCACAACCGTTTACAAAAGTTGACGCTGTTTCATTTTTTATGCTATCGATCAAGTTACTATGCCCTTCTTTATCTGTAAAGAACAAATAACTTGTTCTATTACTATTATAAATCGACATTATAAATCTTTTTTATATGTAGATTTTATAAAGTTTATTATACTAACCTTCACTACTAAAAGAAAATACTACAGGTAGATCTTTATTTTTGTTCTTTGACGCCCCGAATCTTGTGTAAGCCCCTAGTACCATTTTCACCATTACTTGAGATCTATTCATTTTGGTTAATAGTTTTAATTAATTAAATTAATACACACAAATTTAATTGCGAACTTTTACACTCACAATGAAAAAACACTTATAACTGGCTACTGGGCTTGTTAATCAGCGGAATAAAGCACTAACTCGACATAGATTTCAGGTTATTTATTTTTATTTATTTATTTATTTTAATTCGTGGGACATGTACAAAGATTAAAATCTTAAATTAAAGTACATTAATTAAAAGTTTGGTGAACATAGAGTAGTAAGCATAGAAAAAAATATAAAAAAAAAGATAAAATAATAAAAATATAAAAAATAGAGTAAAAGGGGAGAAAAAAAAAAGAAGAAACAAATGACTTAAATAAAAAAAAATAATAATAAGAATTACAATTAGTTACATCTAATTAAATAACTAAAAATAATTTAAAGTATTGTTATCATGCTCTAAACAGTCCTGTTTGATATAAATTCGAAAAGATGCTTCCTGAAACCATCTTTTACCATCTAGTTCATAAGGGAATAATAGCTTATGTCTACTTAGAATTATTTCCCATTTCAGTTTTGCCAGCTATCATTTTTTACAATTCTCGCTTAAGTTCAGTTAAATTACCGTAAGTTGTATCAACTGAACTGGAAAAACATCCTAAGTCGACATAAGATGTTTTAGTTATTTTGACTATTCTTGTTTCCGTAACCACGAATAACTTATCTTAATTCCCTTAAGCTATTATTCCCTTTGACAAATTGTTCGCAATCACAATTCTATACGCCTAAGTTACATAAGTTACATTTCCTTTTGCAGTTTGCTTTCAAATGGAATTAAGATATTTGGTTTTCTTAGTATTACTTTTGGAATTTTGAGAATATCGTAAAGAAATTTTGAGGGGAAGTAGAAGTTATAAAGCTGAAGGCATATATGATAAAAAACTCATTTTCGCTTATGTCGACATAAGATGTTTTAGCTTTTGACCACAGATATATACTCGTTCCGGTAAAAAAATTAGACAACACCACTGCGTTTAGCACTAGTGGAAAATTGGCTAGTATCAGAACTGATGACAGAGCAATCCCGAGAGAAGCTAGTTCAAATAACTATAATAGTAGTAAATCCACAAGATTTTTCTGGAGAATTTCCTCCGTATTTCATTCGCTGCACTAAAGCGGGTGTTCAAATTCGTATTGAGGGGACTGAAGCGCCATTGACAATCAGAGAAGCGAATGACTTCATTTGGAAATTCCAAAGCTTTCCGGAGATATTAACAAAACTGTAACTGTTAAGTACTTGTCAGACTTGACCAAAAAGAACCAATTTTGCGGTAACTACTGGAAATCCCGAGATGAACCGCAATTTTCTGAAACTGTATTACGCGTAGAAAACAATTCCACGTCAAAAACTGTTAATCCAAAGGTTGCAAAATTCGCGCTGTTTGTAAAGGGTAACGAAATTTTAAAAGGTTGCCGGATTTTGACAAGTGATGTTTTGTTCGAAGGCTATCGCTGTGCAGACCCCAAAAAATATCACTTCGTTTAGAACGGGTCTAATTCCATTGAGTTTATTAGATATTAGCAAAACTTGTCAATTTAAGGTGTTTCTGACAGAAGTTTTTCTATTTAAACAAAAAAGGCCCAACCGAATATTATGAAATTTTTTTCAGAGCATTTCTTCGTTAATATTCTTTTTTCGGCACCTCAATGAAGTCGATATAGTTTTTAGTTTGGGCGGTATCGTGCAGGTACAAAAAACATAAACTTCGTTTAAACAAAAAAAACGGTTCGACCGAATTTTATGAAAATCTTTTTAGATAATATTTTGGTTAATACTCATCGAACGGCACGTCAACTAAGTCGATATCTTTTATAGTTCGCGCGATATCGTGCAGGTAAAAAAATCACTTATGTCACTTAAACCAAAAAACCGCTCGACCGAATATAATAAAAATCTTTTCAAATTATATTGTCGCTAATACGCTTCGAACGGCACCTCATGTAAGTCAATATTTTTCGTAGTTCGGGCGATATCGTGCAGGTCACTTACGCCGCTTAAACAAAAAAACGCTCGACCGAATTTTATGAAAATCTTTTCAGATCATATTTCGGTTAATACGCTTCGAATGACACCTCAACGAATTCGATATCTTTTTTGATTCGCGCGATATCGTGCCGGAAAAAATGACCACATCCGTACGCACACACACACACATACTTCCTCCCAATTTTTTGCTTAAAATGCTCCTGGGACCTTGAAAGATACGTCGAAAATTTCGATTTCGATTTTTGGACCGATTGCAATAACTTCCTATACTGGGAAGTTAATAACTCGAAATAGGTATGCTTCTATTAGAAAAAATGTATATTTCTCGGTAATAAAAATCAATTTAAAAGAAACCAAAAGTAGGCTCAAAAATTTCTGAAGCCTATACAAACATAAATTTCTTTCTCAAAATTCAATTTGCGAACTTGTCAAACGGAATGAAATCTGGCGCTATTTACAGACATGGATTTGATTGATGTAAAATATAGGTTGGCTACCTTTACGTGAAAGTGTCAAAATCATCATCTCACAAGGAAAATGGTCTGAGATCCGTATTTTCCATTGATACCCACAGTAAAAATAAGAAATCACCTAGATTTGATTTTTAGATACGAGTACCTGCATATCGCCGGAAAAATCCCATGTACTATTCAGCTTCTAGCCATACATGAATGAACGTGGCTATCGTCAAAAAACGGATCCCAGTAGGTTGACTGCTACCAGGGGTATGGCTTTATTGATACATAAACTGGTCCTCTATAGCCTTGTAATCACCCACTTTGAAACGTTCCATGATATGAGTGGCATAACAGAATCCTGATATACAAAAAGGATGACAACGGTATAGTCCTTGTCATAAAACGCCTCCACTTATTTAGGGATGAGTTTTATTTAGCCGTCGTTTAAAGCTTTGAGCTCCACCAGTAAAGTAGACATTTTACGTTGGAGGGCTCAGGTGAAGGGTCTTTTGAAATTGTTCCATTTGTTGAAGTATGTACATGAAATATTTCTAGGTTTAATGAAAGTGTTTGTTTTCAAAATATATGTGAAAATGTATGACCCTTTGCGATGAAAGCGCTTTTGGTATGTGAAACAGTTGTGTCAATCCTTGAACAAAATAAACGTGAAAATCCCTTACGGGATGATGAGATATGTGTGCTCTACTACCATGCAGCATTTATGGAGTGTACAGAAATTAAATTTTGCTATGAAATCCTTCTAGAGGAGCTACAGCTATAATTTTATATTTTAGGTTAAATATAGGTCAAAAAAGCATCAAATTAAATGTATAAAATACACAAATTTAATGAGTTTCCCTGAAAATAGGTTTATTGCATGAGAAAATTAATTTTTTATAGAGAAACTAGAAATATGTGCATGCAAATTAATGATGACATGTAAAGGGGATTTAACTTCATTTCATGTCTCTATTATGAAATTCTTATATAAATCGTGAAACACAATTTTAAATTCCATCTAGCTGTTTTCTCCTTCGCTAATCTTCGCTAATCTCTGATGATTCTAAAAGTTTGAACAAAACTTGCGTTCCTGTACCAATCAATTTTGCCTTTGATGTTTTGGTTTAGGTTTAATAAGCTGTGCTGTGCCGTTGGGTTGGAGGCCCGCAGAAGCCAACCACAGACTCTCACACAATACCTAAACTAAAAATTTAAGCATCGCCAAAGCGAAAATCATATAGAACGTCTGCCAGGTAGTACCTAGGGCCTCCCAAGAACAGGCTGCTCGTCGGGGTATCGGGGTGTGGGGGAGACCCTGGAGGTACTACCGACTTACATCGACATCTTGCGGCCGAAGCAATCTATTATAATTTTTAAGTAGACGACTTGCTAACCGGAGCAGACAGCATTCAAGAGATACTGCAAAACTAGCTACTCAACATTACAGCTGAGAAAATGGGCCAGCAATGAGCCAGCGCTACTTACTACTGTACTCTTGGAGGATAGGGAACTGAAACCTACGTTGACACTCACTAAAGACGAGTCAGCCAAGACATTTGGCATTAAATTGCGTCGTTGACCCGATTACTTTACGTTCAATAAAACTCCACTGCGCGAACATAATACAACCACAAAAAGAAATATATTCTGTCGAGCACTGCATTATTGTACGACCCACTCGGATGGTTCGCACCAGTAATAATTAATGCTAAATTGTTAATGCAATCTTTATGGATAACCGGATTTTCTTGGGATCAAGAAGTAATAATAATCCCACCAAAAAAACATTAAAAATGTGAATTAGAAGTTCGTGGGCGCGTTTTTATTGGGACAGTTTAAAACACACTTACAACAAAAAAAAGTGATATGGATTAGTCAAGACGAATCGTTAATAGCATGAAATAATTGAACACGTGCATTTACGAACGAATTCAGTGTGGCTCAGTCTATAGTGTTTCTAATAAAATTTGTTACATTTCGAAGGACAGCTAAGATTCATGCCATTAGAGTTCCGACTCTCGTGGCGTACAGACGTGCTACCCGAGCTCTTGTTCCAGTATACAGTTACTCGAACCGGCATTTGTCTGGGCAAAATTTCTGACAGGTGCTGCGTCGTGCGTTGTTCTTAAGTAAATAGTGGAAGTGACTAATTAAAGTGTTATTATTTAGCCTCCAGTGAAAAACAAATTAAAAAAAAATATATTTTTTTTTAATACTCCGGTAGCCTCTTCGGAGCGCTAGGAGTCCATGCCTTCGAGAAAAGATAGGCAAGTAAAGAGACTTAAAGGCCGCTGCAGTGCAGAAAGGCCGAGGGATGTGAACACGCGTTCCACCGAAGCCATGGGGGACACCATAGCGGGACCCGTTATAACGCAATCTCCATTATCTGAAGCTGATATAGACAAGAAATCAACACAAACAAAGCCAGCTGTAAAAACCTTGAATATAGACACCGATATGGACACCACTAATAATGGCACCAATTTGGATGACTGGAGTGTTGTTACTCAGGAAACAAAAGAAAATTTTCAGCAAGACGAGGTACACTAGATAATAATAATCCGCATATTAACACACCTAACAAAGAACCCGAAAGTTACACCAATAGATTTAGTTTATTAGGCAGCAATAGACCAACCCCTGAACATAATAACACTTCTCCTAACATCGGAAGGAACACAGGTGACAATACTAATACTCGCGGCGCTAATTTATCCGCAGATAACCAACCCAATAACCCACAATACAACAAAAATAAAAATAAATACTGCCCTCCTATTATAATTCCGGTGGCCAATGTAATTAAGTTAAATTCACTCCTCTTCCGACTATTCCCCAATAGTAACCATAGAATAATTAAAACCAGAAGTGGCTCTATCAAACTGTTTTTGCAGAAACCTGAGGAACACAAGATAGCGTTCCAGAAGTTAAAGGAGGGTAAAGTTCCTTGTCACACATTCCCTCCCCCAAGTGAACGATTTTTGACTCTAGTACTCAAGGGGGTCGATACTGATTATTCCCCAAGTGAAATTCAAGACTATTTAACTAATAAATTTCCCTCCCTCCAAATCAGAGGTATTAAAGGAATGGAAACCTAATTCTCCAGAAATAATAAAATCGGCCTAGATATGTTTCTTGTGCATTTTTATCAGGGGACAGACCCTCTTGAAGTCGCAAAAATTAATGTAATATTATCCCAAAGAGTCACTTGGGAAAAATACAAAAAGAAGGACACGCTGCAATGCCGCAACTGCCAAAGTTTCGGCCATGCAGCGACAAATTGTAACTATGCCTATAGGTGCGTTAAATGTGATAAGGCTCACGCCCCGGGAGGTTGCGCCAAAGTCCAGGAGGACCTCCCCTACTGTGTTAATTGTAAAAGCACGGGCCACTCTGCCAACTTCAGAGGCTGTGTAGCTTACAAACCAATAATCAGGCCTAATAAGCAATTCATGGGTCTCAGGGAAAATAGAACAAACCAAAACCTAAATTTTAACCAAAACTCTCCCCCGGATCTCAACGGGGTTAATTCATCTCATCCCTCCTTCGTCAACAATAATAAATCTTACGCTGACTGTTTTAAAAACAGAAACCCTGCGCCAAGACAGCCCACTAGTAGAGATTGGGACGAATTCTTAAACTACTCCGATCAGAACTTCGGGATGCCGTTTTCCGATTTAATGTCAATGATCATTGAAGAATTCTTACCGGAATTCATAAACGCTAGTCCGGCTGAGAAGAAAGGTAAATTTCTGGCACTCTGTGTCAGACTTGGCTGCTACAGTTATGGAAAATAATAAGCTTAAGCTTGCAACCTTGAATGTCGGCTCGCTCATATCCCCCAACAGAAAATGGTACTTGAAGGAGCTCATCCTACATGAAAACTATGACGTCCTATTAATCCAGGAAACCCACCTACATGAAAGACAAAACTTAACATTAGCGGCTACAGAATTTATAGAAATAATAGACCAAACTCTCTTCCAATCCTACCTCAATTCCTCCCAATATTTCTTACACCGCCGCGGTAATCAACATGATCACTGGCCGTAATTCCAACGCTAAAATTCTTCTTATCTCTCTCTACGTTCCCACCGATCTTGGCACTGCAGAAATCAACAACCTACTCACAACACTTAATAACCTCTGCAACAGTAGCACCTATGAAGGAGTCATTATAGGGGGGGGGCTTCAATGCCAAGCACTCCGACTGGTCAAACTCTACACATAACAGAAACGGCAATGCTCTCAAGAATTGGCTTCAAGCTAACATCCTAAACAACTGCTTGTGCTTAGTACACCCTAATGGCCCTACCTTCCCCTGGTCTGCAAGCTGCATTGATTTTTTCTTATTCTCTCTCAGCTTATGCAGCCAGACCTCGAACCAAATTTGCTCAACCAAGGTAGCATTTTCTGACCACTATATTGTCGAGACTAGCCTCAGCCTCATGGAAATGTCAATCCTACAAAGCATGCCCCAACTATTTAGAACCTTGAAAGATCTTGACTGGGAGATATTTAGGGAAGAGTTTAGTGCCAAACTAGATCCTCATCCACCACCAGCTGCTAGTAACCTTTCAAACGCGGAGATAGACGACCATATCCTTAACTTTAATTCCGCCTTCACTGATACCACCCTCCCTTGCGCACCAGTCCAAGATTTATTGAGAGGCTCCCAGCTAACATAAATAAACTTTTCAAAATACGCAAAAGATGGAAGTGGGCGCTCAAAAAGCTTCTCGAAAGAAACCTCTTTAGCCCATGTAGTCGCTCAAACGAGCTTGAGAATAGAATCAGACTCCTTTCCAAAATAGTCGATTATCAAGTCAATCAGTTTCTCAATTCTAATTTTCTAACCAAATTAAAAAGCCTTAGGCCTGGCCCGCACATTTTCAGGGGCATAAACCAAATATTGGGAAACCACCGACAGCAATCGTACAAGCAACTCAGGTTTAATGACCAATCACTAAACACACCAGTGCAGATCGCCAATGCCTTTGCGGATTTTTTTTTTTTTATGAAAAAACCAAGCTTAGGTGTAACCCTTTGTACTACCAGTCCGTCATGTCGTTCAGTTCATGGTGCAATGTCTAGTAGTAGCTTGGTTTGAAGAATAGAGGAGAATAGGAAAGGTTAGAGGGGGCTGGAGGGTGTAGAAGAAAATGGCGGTGAACCTCACGTTTGAACTCTAAGATGTTGTACGAGTTCGGAAATACTGACTGCGGGAGATCATTCCACAGTCGAGTTGTTATATTCATAAACGAACTTCTAAACCGTATTGTGCGTGAACGAGGGGGCTGTAGGGTATGGGGGTGAGCCGAGCGGGCTAGTCTTGTGTTGCGGGAAAAGTATTGCCGTGCAGGCAGGAGGTCCTGAATTTCGGTGGAACAATCGCCATGGTAATAGCGATAAAGTATGGAGAGGGCTGCTACATTCCTACGGTGGCTCAAGGTGTCTATGGAGGCGCGAAAGGGGCCATCACCAATGAGTTGGAGGGCACGATTTTGCACCTTGTCGAGACAAGCCAAGGTGGTTTTTGGGGCGCCTGCCCAGATATGTGAGTTGTATTCGAGGCGCGGCCGAATGTAGGATTTGTATATTGTAGCCAATGCGGCTGGCTGGAGGAGGAACTTGCATCTCTTGAGAAATCCAAGGCATTGGAAGGCGATTTGGAATATGTGATCGTTCCATCGCAGATGCTCCGTTAAAGTTACCCCTAGGATGTTGAGAGTTGAGTCAGCCCTTAGATTCTCTCCATCCACCGAGACAGGAGGAAGGTCGGTACAATTTCGTTTTTGTGGCATTGAATTCGATGCGGTTCAATTCGCCCCAATGAAGAATCGATTCGATATCCCGGTTGATCGAAGCCGACATCAGTTGACGGTGGTAAAGACAAGGTCTGGCACGTGCTTGTCTTATATTGTCGAAGGAGTAAGGGAAATTCAGAGTACCGTCATCAGCGAAGCAGTGAAGTGGGTTGGAGGGGATTGAGAGCAGATCATTAATGAAGATTAGAAAAAGTGCGGGTGAGAGAATTGACCCCTGGGGAACTCCGGCCGAAATGGCGTGGGGGTTGGATTCGACGCCATCCAATACTACCTTGATTGAACGGCATGAAAGAAAGCTCTTAATCCAGTTCCTTAGAACTAAGTGTATACCAATAGCTTGGAGTTTATTCAACAGAGCTGGGTGCCATACTCTGTCAAAAGCCTTTGATATATCTAGAGCAACTAGGCTAGACTCACCAAAGCTGTGATTGCTTTGGTTGATACGCTCGGTTAAACACACAAGTAGATCGCCAGTAGATCGTTTAGATCTGAAGCCGTATTGCCTGTCGTGTATAATTTGGTTGGATTCTAGATATTTCATCAGCTTTTTATTGATTATTGTCTCCATGATTTTGGAGAGAACAGAAGTAATTGCTATTGGGCGGTAGTTTAAGGGGTCGCTGGCTTCACCTTTTTTTGGGATTGGCTGAACATGAGCTAGTTTCCAAGAGTCGGGATACACTCCGGAGAAGTAAGACAGGGCAAAAAGTTTGCGCAGAGGTTTAGCCAAAGGTGAGGCACATTTTTTAAGTACCATAGGGGGGATTTTGTCGGGACCAGTGGATTTATTGGCGTCGAGTTCTTTGAGACACCTAAACACCTCGCAAGTCCTGAAGTGAACTCCGTCCATTGAGTGGGTGGTATTCTCGAGAGTGGGGGGTGACATAGCAGCATCGGGTAAAGAAGAAGATTATTATACAGAAAGCTTCGACTCGGGTACGCCATCATATAACCGCCCAAACAGTGAACTTGTTCTTTGGGAGTACGAGTCCCTCAAAGTCCAAGTAAATGCATGCCAACCTATCTTTACATTCTCGGACGCTACCACCTCAATAGATAACAGCCTTCCCTACCCTTTTACCTCCACGGGCAAAATCAAAACCCTAATCTCTCTCCTTAGTAATAAGAAATCATCTAGTTGCGATGAAATGTCAAACTATCTGCTCAAGAAACTCCCCTATACCGCACTCGAATTCATTACATGCTTTATTAACAACTGCCTGAACAACGGATACTTCCCGGATGCATGGAAAGAGGCACTCTTAATTCCTATACATAAAAAAAAATACAGGCTGTTCATCAAATTCAAATGGATGCTTTCAAATTCACAAAAGGTTCAAGAAATATTCGTGCAACTCAAATTAATTTCGCTTAAATTGCAGTATTAAAAAACTCACGTACACCAAAAAACGTTAATTTTATTAAATATGAAAATTCAACTTTTTTACTACATCTATTCGGCTTCAAAAAACTAGCACTAAATTCTAATTGGATTAATTGCGGTATTCGCTACAATTTCGTCGCGATCAAATTCAAAAGGTACAAATTCAAAATCAAAATTCAAAATTCAAGATACAAGAAAAATCTGTTGCTTACTTATATAGCAAAAGCCTACGTGACTACAGCACCTTGACCGCAATTTTCACAAATCAGTTATTACCGCTGCATCGGTTTTCTTGTTTACTCCACCCACATCTTTCCCCTTTTCATATTAATTTCGAGTTCGAATTGTTTCATTTCAAATGTCAAATTGTTTCTATTTCAAATGTCAAATTATGTCCATTTCAAACGTCAAATTGTGATGTGGGTGCAGTAAACAACAAACAACATGTTCAGTGATTTTTTGTGATTGTTTACAAAGGTGAGTGAATTAAATATAATTATTTGTTAAAATATATAATATATATATATAAAATTTGTTATTATATGTTTATTGTTTTCGACTAATTTTTAATACTAATTCATATTATTTCTTGAATGAACCTAACCTAAAATCTTATATGTTAAAATTTTATACATTATTTAATAACTAAATTGGTTTTCTGTATTTTAGCTGCTGTTGGAGCCCATTGTTTGGTTTGGGAAGGACGGGTCTTCAGGAAACCTCGCAGGGAAGTATTTTGTATTTATGAGTTCACTGATGGCGATTGTGTTTTTATGAACTTTTTAGGTGGATGTCCAACATATTCCCGGGCCTTGGGTCCTGTGGATCCAAAACTAATCTGGAAGTAGTAAGCTTTAAGTTTTGCTACAACAAAAAACAAAATTGCATGGGAATTTAAGGACAACTAGGCAGGAATTATGCTAGGATGGAAAATGGTTTATGGTACGTTATTTTAACTTGGTGGTGTTTGTGCTGTCCACTTGTTCCATATCTGTGTTGTCTTCGCACGGTAGTAGGCACACCTTGGAAATTGGTCGCTTCAAGATCCTATCCTTAACTTTCAGTGTAACCACTCTAACAAGTTGATCCGTCCCTGGATGCGTTTCGGTTATCCTTCCAAGCATCCACTTCGTAGGAGGTAGTCTTTCTTCCTTAATTAGTACTAGTTGTCCTACCTCGAGATTTTTCCTTGTTTGTAGCCATTTAGGCCGTTGCTGGAGACGAGATAAATATTCTGAATGCCAGCGTTTCCAAAACGATTGGACTAAATGCGTTAAGTGATGCCATCGTGTAAGTGCAGTGGGTTTCTCATCTAGGATTGATGGCTCTGGTAATGCCAACGGTGCTTCACCTAACAGAAAGTGGCCTGGTGTAAGTGCATTCAAGTCCTCTGGATCGTCTGTTAATGGTGTGATCGGCCTAGAATTTAGACAAGCTTCTATCTGGGTCGCGATTGTGGCCATTTCCTCGTACGTTAAAATTGCATCGTTTATTATTCATTTTAGGTGATATTTCGTAGATTTCACCGCTGCCTCCCACAACCCTCCGAAATTGGGCGCTGATGGTGGTATGAAGTGCCATTCTATTCTCAATGCTGTGGCCTTTGGTGGCATTTCCACATTCAATTGTTTCAGATGTTGTTCGAAATCATGATTTAATAGTTTGTTCGTCCCGACAAAATTGGTTCCGTTGTCTGAGTATATGTGCAGGCAAAGCCCTCTGCGACTAATAAACCTCTTTAAGGCTGCGTAGAATGCTTCGGACGTCAAATCAGAGACAACTTCTATGTGGACTGCCTTGACAGCGAGGCAAACAAATATGGCTAGGTAACCCTTGAATGTTTTTTGTCCTCTGCCTCTTGATACCTTCAAATTAAACGGACCACAGAAATCCACGCCAACGTGAGTGAAAGGTCGCGACATTCGTGTTCTGGGAGACGGCAGATTTCCCATCAATTGGGATTCAGGTTTCGCCTTATGTCGGAAGCATTTCATGCATCGGTGCACCACCCCTTTTATGCAGCTCCTCAACTTGAGAATCCAGAATCGATTCCTTAACCAGGTCATCATCAATTGGGGGCCGCCGTGAAGAGTTCGTTCATGCGATTCTAATATTATGAGTTTGGTTAATGGATGATCGGAACTCAATATGATGGGGTGTTTTTTGAACCACGACAAATCTGCGTGATGTAGTCGTCCTCCGACCCGCAAGACTCCTTCGTCGTCGAGAAATGGCGTCAAACTGCTTAACCTGCCATTCTTTACCTCCTTTCCTGACCTGCAGGTCAACAATTCATCTGCGAATTCGTCCGCTTGTGCGTCTTTTATCCAATGTGTGAGTGCCGAATTCAGTTCTGCCGTAGTCAACCAAATCGATGAATCATTTTTTAATGCCTTACAGTTGTTGATAAATCTGAAGCAGTAAGCTGACACTCGCAACAATCGTGTTAAGCTTGAATACTTTGCCACTAGTTTGGTTTCTCCTGCTTTGAGGGTTACTGCCAAATAAATTTTCACGCTCGCTCTTTCTTCCAAATTGGGTTTGTCGACTTGAATCGGGGTCGGCCAATGCTCTTTAGATTTTTTAAGCCAGTTTGGACCATGCCACCACAGTGTGTGCGAGATGAGTTCCGTTGGTGCTATGCCACGTGATGCACAGTCCGCAGGATTTTCCTTTGAAGACACGTACTTCCAAGAGGAGCAGTCGATAGTTTCTTGGATTTCGGCCACTCTATTTGCCACAAAAGTCTTCCATCTTGAAGGATGTGCCTTTATCCAAGCTAGTGTTATGGTGGAGTCGCACCAAAGTGTTAAACGAATGTTACTGCCTTTCAAGGCCATTTTTATTGCTTTAAATAGACGCACTAACAAAACGGCTCCACATAGTTCAAGTCGTGCCAATGTTACCGGTTTGATGGGAGCGACCTTGGTTTTTGATGTTAGCAAATGAGTATGAATGTGACCAAATTTATCGACCGACCGGACATAAAACACTGCTGCGTATGCCCGATTTGAGGCGTCACAAAATCCGTGCAATTCAATTTCATCGGTAAGGGTGTGCAGCCATCTGGGGATTTTGATATCTTCAATGTGTTTCAGATCCTTCCGAAAGTCGTTCCAAGCTTGTGTAAAATCCTCAGATAATCTGTCATCCCAATCCAAGCCGCTTAACCAAACACTCTGCATGATAATCTTGGCTCGTATCATGATGGGTGAGAGAAGCCCCAGAGGGTCGAATAATTTGGATATTTGCGACAAAAGGTCTCGTTTCGTGATCAATTCAGAATTAGCAAGATAGGTGTTCATTTTGTACATAAAGGTGTCTGTCTTGGGGCACCAAAGGACGCCTAATGTTTTAATTCCATCTTCGAAGTCGAAATTGCGGATCTTACTAAGCTCTTGGTCCGCCAGTGGAATTGCCTTGATTAATTCTGGATCGTTGGTGGTCCATTTTCGCAAATTGAAACCGCCTAACTGCAGCAAACGTATCAATTGATCTTGAAGTTGTGTTGCTTCTTCAACCGTACTTGCTCCTGTCAGAAGGTCGTCGACGTAGAAATCCGACTTAACTATCTCCGATGCTCTTGGGAAGTTTTGATATTCATCATCAGCCAGCTGATGCAGTGTTCTTATTGCCAAATATGGAGCACAAGACGTGTCAAAGGTGACTGTGTGTAAGCAGAAGTCTTGTATCTTTTCGACTGGCGATGGTCTCCACAACACTCGTTGAAAATCGACATCCTCTTCCGACACCTTGATTTGGCGATACATCTTCTCCAAATCTGCAGTGAAGACGATCTTGTGTTTTCGCCACCGTAAAAGAATTTGCAATAAGTCATCTTGTAGTTTGGGACCGACCATCAAGACGTCGTTAAGTGATGGCCCATGTGTGGATTTTTGCGACGCATCAAAAACAACTCGGAGCTTAGTTGTCGTGCTTTCTTTAAACACGGCATGATGGGGCAGGTAATACGTTTCAAAATGTTTTGTATTATGAAAGTCATCCTTTAATTCTTTTGTAGATGCCGAGACTGGGACCATGTGGTTGAGTTGGCGATATTCCTGTATGCATGCTGAATATTCATCGCGCAGTTGAGGGGATTTTTGAAATCTGGCTTCCAGTAAGTTGAATCGTCGTAGTGCTGTGGTTCGCGATGCGCCGAACTGAGGACGCTGTCCATTCACAAACGGTAAACGAACTATGTACCGTCCGTCCGATGCCCTTCTCACAGTGTCCTTGTAGAACTGCTCGCACTTCATTTCTTCTTCGGTTAGATGTCGTTCTTCTCGAGTTTCTTCTAATTCCCAAAAACGCCGGATGCTGTGTTCTAACTCAGTATGGCTATGGCAGCTTACTAATGTCCTTGTTTGAGGTGTTGGTAACTCTCCTGATAAAATCCATCCTAGGGTTGTGTTCTGCGCGACGAAGCTTCCATTGTTACTCTTCCGAATGCCGTCAAGTAAAATTCGACCATATACATCCGCACCAAGCAAGACTTGTATTTTATTGGGCTCAAAACATTGAGGATCGGCCAAACACAAATTTTTCAAATTTATCGAGTCGTCGGGCAATTTCATACTTCAGTAGGGAGTACTCTGGTAATCGATTTCAAAACTAATGCTGATGTCCTCATTATGTTACTGCCATGTCTAGATTTCAGCATGAATTGTACTGACGCTCTTGAAGTACCGGCCTTGGAATTTTCAACACCAAAAATGTTGACTGTAGTTGATGATTTCCTAAGTTTCAGCAGCTGCACAATCTGTTCCGAAATAAACGACACTTGGGAGCCTTGATCCACTAATGCCCGTGCTGTAACTTCTTGCCCTGATGGCGCACAGATTCTAATTAACGCTGTGGCTAGAAGCACTTCCCTTGGTGTTGCAGACTCGTGGACGTAAAAGGACTTAGCATCTTCTAAGGCCGATGATGTGGTTGCGGGATCCTCAGTGACCTCCGTCGACATGAACGCCTTTCCTTTACTTACAGCAAAATTCGCGATAACCGTGTCACTATGGAGCAAAGTGTGATGACGGTGGTTACAGCGTAAACAGTTGTGTACACTAGGGCATGACCTAGCCTTGTGCCCAAAACCTAAACAATTTGAACACAAACCTCTTTTTTTGTACTACGTCCCTTTTGCCTTCAAAATTTAAGTTTAAAAATTGTTCGCACGACCTTATAGTATGATTGCCTGAACAGAGTGCACACTTGATGTCAGAAGTGATATGATGAATGTGTCTTGTGGTGTTAAGTTGCCGCGGGGTTCCCGTCGACCTAATGCTTCTAGAATCGCTACCTAATGCTTCTAGGGCTCTAAAATGCCCCTCTAAGAAACTGCGTAAATCTTCGTAGGTTGGAAATTCAATTTTGCTACCGATATTTTGTTCCCAAAGACGTTTCGTTTCGTTCGGCAATCGTTCACTTACAAGGAACGAAATCACCATATCCCACTTGTCCACTTCAATATTTAAATTCCGTAGGGCTTGCAAACATTCGTTGGTGGTGTCCAATAGCTTGCGGATGCTTGACGCCGAATCATTGCTGCACACAGGTTGTGACAATAATGTTTTGAGTTGCGACTTAATCAAAAGGCGTTTGTTATTATACCGATCATTCAATATTTTCCAAGCGGGTATATAGTTGACCTCGGTAATATTGAAGTGCCTAAGGAGCTGCTCAGCTTCACCATGCAATGTCGATTTCAAATAATGGAGCTTTTGCACGTTGGAAATCCTCTGGTTCTCGTGAATTAGGGTAACGAATAAATCGCGGAACGACATCCATTCAGTGTAACTTCCGCTAAATTTAGGCAAGTTGACTCTTGGGAGTTTCACTTCTTCGTGTTCACTATGCGCGATTTTTTCCGCTGGACTCACTTTCGGCGAAATTGGTTCAGGGTACATTTCTTCCATTTCCTCTTCTATTTCGGACTTTCCGAGCAAAAAACATTCCTGCGCTTCATCGTATACATCCTCTTCAAAATATTTCGTGACTTCCTTCGGTAATTCTTCGGTGGATTCCTTTAATACTATAATTTTGCGATGGGCTTTCCGAAATTCCATCCAGTAATCGGCAAGCGTCTGTAACCGATTATTCAAATATGCCTTGCTTTTCCTTGATTTTGAATCCTTTTTGTAATTTTTAATTTGTTTTTTAATTTTGTCGAACGTGGCTTCTTGCTCGACAATTAGCACTTCTATTTGCTTTACGCTCATGCTTGCGTACACTTATATAAAGGCACAAATAAAAAATGGAGTACTCACCGAAATAATGAATTCGTAGTGATCCTCTCCGGTGATTCCTTGTTGTTGCACGTGGTCGAGATGGGCTGGGAAATATCCTTGCACTATCGCAATAGTTTTGTCCACTAATTAATTAGCACTAATTTAAGCTTTATTCACTAATTGTCCACGTTTTAAAAGTTATCAATATATAAACCGCTACCGATCTTTGTCCACCACTTTGCAAATTAACCGGCACTTTGTTTTCAAAACTTTCTTAATTCTCCGCACGAATATCTCACAAATTAAAACAAAATCCGGCTCGAAGGACCAAAAAATATGTTCATCAAATTCAAATGGATGCTTTCAAATTCACAAAAGGTTCAAGAAATATTCGTGCAACTCAAATTAATTTCGCTTAAATTGCAGTATTAAAAAACTCACGTACACCAAAAAACGTTAATTTTATTAAATATGAAAATTCCACTTTTTTACTACATCTATTCGGCTTCAAAAAACTAGCACTAAATTCTAATTGGATTAATTGCGGTATTCGCTACAATTTCGTCGCGATCAAATTCAAAAGGTACAAATTCAAAATCAAAATTCAAGATACAAGAAAAATCTGTTGCTTACTTATATAGCAAAAGCCTACGTGACTGCAGCACCTTGACCGCAATTTTCACAAATCAGTTATTACCGCTGCATCGGTTTTCTTGTTTACTCCACCCACATCTTTCCCCTTTTCATATTAATTTCGAGTTCGAATTGTTTCATTTCAAATGTCAAATTGTTTCTATTTCAAATGTCAAATTATGTCCATTTCAAACGTCAAATTGTGATGTGGGTGCAGTAAACAACAAACAACATGTTCAGTGATTTTTTGTGATTGTTTACAAAGGTGAGTGAATTAAATATAATTATTTGTTAAAATATATAATATATATATATAAAATTTGTTATTATATGTTTATTGTTTTCGACTAATTTTTAATACTAATTCATATTATTTCTTGAATGAACCTAACCTAAAATCTTATATGTTAAAATTTTATACATTATTTAATAACTAAATTGGTTTTCTGTATTTTAGCTGCTGTTGGAGCCCATTGTTTGGTTTGGGAAGGACGGGTCTTCAGGAAACCTCGCAGGGAAGTATTTTGTATTTATGAGTTCACTGATGGCGATTGTGTTTTTATGAACTTTTTAGGTGGATGTCCAACACAGGCCCTAACCCCCCAGACAGCTACAGACCCATATCACTACTATCTAACGTTGGAAAACTACTACAACGCGTCATGGCCCTAGAATTCTACAGCCACTGCGCAGCTATTGGCCTCATCCCTCACGAACAATTTGGATTTAAGGCAAACCACTCTACCGAACATGCCCTCCTGGTACTCCAAAGCGACATCATCAAGGGACTTAGACTTAAGGAGACTACTGTCCTTTGCTCACTCGATATGAGAAAAGCCTTTGACTCGGTATGGCATAACGGTCTAATTGTTAAGCTCCAAAGAACTAACTTCTCCAGATGGGTTGTTAAGCTCCTTGATAGCTTCCTCACAAGCAGAACTCTTAAAGTCAAAATCGAAGGTTCTACCTCACGGCACGTGTTGGTAAAATCCGGGGTATCACAAGGCTCTAAACTAGGGCCAAAACTCTTCAACTTATACCTACACGACTTCCCCCATTACGTAAGCGGGACGCGTTCAAAGGCCCTTCTTTACGCTGACGACACAGTCGTGTACGCAACCAAATCCAACCCCTGTATGGCAAAGGCTAATGTAGTCAACCATCTCGATGTCATCAATAAATATTACTCCACATGGAGCTTATCCATTAATGAATCTAAATCCAAACTAATAACCTTCAGGAATGCCAGCGGCAAAGGAGTCTGGACTGTGCCTCGGTGAAGTGCGGGCGTGTGTTGTCGCCAGTCCCATTACACCGAAAAAAAAAAGAAATAAATAAACCGCAATAAACAATAAATATATAATCGCAAAACAACACAAAGAAAAAACATATAACACAAACAAAACTTAATATATCCACCAAAATAATAACATAAACCACAAAAAACAATAACATAAAAAATTAATAATAACGAAAAAACTAAGTGAAGGCCACCAACAACAACAACAATAACCGAAGGACCGACGGACAACAAGTAAGTCTCCTCCACCCGCTTCCCGCGCTTCCTGCCGGTCGGTCCGGCGCTGCAGCCTTAATCGGTCAGCTGATGGGAGTCGTCTTGTTTTAGCAGGCATAACACTGCAACAGGACTATTCCCGTTAGCTCCGATGGATGCATCGCCGGTGCGGCCGGCAACAAATGAGGTCATGGACCTCACGCAAAACAGTCCCCAATGTGACAATGATTTTATAATCAATTTTTGTAACATTCGGGGACTGAATGCGAACTTCCTGGCCGTTACGTGCGAGTTACTCCTCCATACCCCTGCTATTTTCGCACTGAGTGAAACCCAAGTGTTACCAGATATTGATTTAGATCGATTTCAGGTGACAGGGTATAATTTAGTGCACAACTTTTCCGCCCATAGGGGATTAGCCATATATATTAGGAATGACGTGGCCTTTCAGAAGGTGTACAGTAGTACATCCTCTGATTTTAATCATCTTTGGATTAAAATAATTATCCATAGCCACGTCATATTTTTCTGTTTTCTATATAGGAGTCCTAATATTAGTAATGAGGCCACCACCGCAGCCTTCGATGCTATTTCTGAACAGATTTCCGGATTTTTATTTTCCCACCCGGAAAGCGAAATCATTGTTGCGGGTGATTTCAACGTTCACAATGTTCATTGGCTAAATTACTCAAATGGCACCAGTGTTCCTGGCAAAGACGCCGAGCTCTTTGCGAGCCTCAACAACTTGCACCAAATTGTCAAATGTCCGACGAGAGTCCCTGATATTCCAGGTCAAGGAGCCCATCTCCTTGACCTGTTTCTTACTTCCCATCCGACGCGGTACTCCATCAAGGTTAGCTCACCCCTTGGCAACTCGGACCATAAACTAATTAGTGCTTATTTCCCATATCCATCCTCGACCACAACCACCACAGCTCCTAAAAGAACTGTGTGGCACTATGGGAAAGCCAACTGGTTGGGTCTTATTCGCTTCTTCCAGGCCACTGACTGGGATATGTGTTTCCGTAATGCCAATGCGAACTATGCGGCCCTCTGTGTCACCAAAATTATTCGAGCGGGTATGCGCTTGTTCATCCCTCACTCTACCAAATCTGTGAAGCCTAGGCCGAACAAATGGTTCAATGGGGAATGTATGAACGCAATCAAAGCTAAAGAAGCCGCCTATAGAGCATACAGACGTTCGCCTAATGAGCTACTTCGTCGTGAGTACGTCAAACTTAGAAACTCCTGTAACTCCATCATCAGGAAAGTCAAATCATCATTTGATGATAGATTGAGAAGT